>OY735202.1:47409400-47456900 GCA_963457665.1 Thysanoteuthis rhombus
GAGCACTCCGGTAGTCGGTGAATAATGACATATGCATGAAAGAAAACATATTGCTCAATTTCGTCTTGCCGTCCGTTCATTTCAGCTTAGAGGCGTGTAGATTACCGGACTCTTGGTTTCGAGTGAAGGTTTCAATCCCACCTGGCGGCACTGGTGTAATATTGAGACTATAGCCACACTATGAGACGTGATACGAGGAAACAGCTGTCTGTGGATGACAATATATATATATATATATATATATATATATATATATATATTCGGTACTTTTCGTAAGCGAATGGTTGTATTTGTGAAGATATTTCTGACTTTTATATAGTTATTTCTTTCAAGGTTCAGTCACTTTCGGATTATTGCCAATACATCCAGACACCAAATTTTGATAAGATAAAATAAAGAATATATAAATCTTATCTTTAAAAAAAACAAAAAAACATAATAATAAGGCCTTTAACCGACTCCTTGGCCGAATATATGAATCAGGGTCGACTCAGCTTTTCCTATTGAAGGATGTTGATGTCTAGGAGAAAGCAATCTACAAAAAACAAATTCTTCATTCGTCTGTAACCTTTTCATGCTTGCTTGCATTTCCTTTTGACACGGTTCCCGCCATGTTATTTCTTCTTAACATCATGAACTTTAGACGTCTCTCATCGTGAGGAAAGAAACAATGTCATGAAACATTTCGATACCAGAACACTACCGCTCGCATTCGCATAAACCTTTTATCCTACATAAAGATATAGAAACTTCTGCAGGCCGAAGCGTTCAAATAGAAGAGGCGTCATGACAAAAGTTGAACATTTTGTCACAAGTAATTCTTCTTAACTATAATAAATAAAATAATACCAGCCCATGTATTGAAGGAAATAAATGAAATAATGTGTATGTTCTGCATATTGGCCCAGAAGGTAAAACTTTTTTTTTAAATTGACAGCTCCATCTTTGATTTATCAATTCCTACATTCGTAAAAGAACTTTTCATGATTTAGTATATATATATATATATATATATATATATATATATATATATATATATATATATATATATATATATATATATGTATATATATATATATATATATATATATATATATATATATACAATTATCAAGAAATGGATATATAATCTGACAGAAATAATTATAAATGCGTTACATTACTCTGAAATTCTATGAAATGCCCCCGTTATTATATGGTGAATATATCATTTGATCTAGATAGCCTAAATAGAATAAACAGTTAAAGAGAATGGAACCAGAATACCTGCTGCAGTGATGCTGATCACTAAACACATTGAGCATTTTATTTCCTTTGAGAGCCTCCAGTATGGTCAAGAAATGGGAGGTAAAATTTGGGTACAACACTTCCTACATAACGAACAAACCTGAATCCCAACAAAATGATTGACATACTTTTTTCAAAAGAAAATATTTTCCAGCATTGTGAAGAGATCGAGAAACAGCATACTATACCAAAGAAAAAACAGGTGTCAGAGCTATCAGAAAATCTATTTGAAAATGCAACTTGGTGATGGACAGGCCATGTTGCAAGGATGTCATACAACTGCTGGACATCAAAATGTGGATCCCCAGGGAGCATGTGCAAAGGTTTGGTCGGTAGCAAAAAAATAATTGTGTAATGACGTTGAGATGTTCCAGAGATATTGGTTCTGCGATGCCCACAATGGACAAGTCAGGCAAATCTTGGGGAAGTTCTACATACAACCGACGGACATTAAAATCCTCCTGATACTACTGTTGATGATAGTGATGCTGATAATGCTGCTGATGATTATTATGATGAAAAAGCCGCTAATACAGTTGACAAGAGCAATAGATAGATGAATCTAATGATTAGTTCAGTGGCTGCTTATATGACATTTGATGCAGCAAGTGTTCTCAATTCATTTCCATGATAGATTTTTTCATTTCAACGGATCCTTTTCTCGATATATGTGTTATCAATTTACACCTTGAGCTCGTGTTATAGTGCCTGCATGAGTGCATTCGTGCGCACATGATTGCGTGTGCGTGTGCGAGGGCGTGTTTGTGTTCAAATGAGTGAGATGCATATGAGCTTTATTTCTTCAACAAGGCGTCTCTTCATAACCAGAAAAATTATTTGGAGGCAAGACGCGCGCCCGTCAATCCTTCTGAAAAGTTAATTAGACTTACACCACGCCGAAATAAATACTAATCTATCGAAATTATCTTGATTTAATTACTTTCGTAACAATGAAAATACTTTTTTATTTATGCTTCAGAGATATAGGCGCCGCGAAACCCATGAACAAGAAGTCAGGCAAATCTTTGGGGGAAGTCTGTATTCAACGACAGCCATTAAAATCCTGCTGCAGATGTTGCTAATGATGATGATGATGATGATGATGATGATAGTTTACACTACTCAACAATCCCTTATTTGTTTTCATACAGCGGAACATTGTTTCAGGATTGCTATTTTTTGTTTTCTTCAATGTCTTTCTATTATCTTTCCTAGAATGTAAGTGAAATCATACAACTTACAAGAACACATTATCATCGGCTGTGGATTGTAAAAAAGCATTTGCCGTGGAATTCCACTCCAAAAAATATTTTTGTAAACATAATGCTCAAGTTTAAGCGAGGAAAGATATTCAAAGAAGTCAGACGATTCGCAAGATAAACAACAATTTGTCATGAATAACATTTTGTAATAGTGCGAAACAAGCCTGACTGCTGTTGGTTCAGACTCATTTCAGACTTCTATTCCGACTGAAGATTATTACTATATACATATATATATATATATATACATATATATATATATATATATATATATATATATATATATATATATATATATATATATATATATATGTGTGTGTGTGTGTGTGTACGATGAATTAATTCGTGGGTATATAAGACTTGTCAGTTAGTGAGAGAGCCGCCTTGGGATCACTTGGTCGTGTTTTCAAATCACTATGGATGAATCTTAATTTTATATATTTGTTAAGTTTAACGTGACAGAGTAGATAAACAGTGATGAGTTTACTCCTCTAAATTAGATGAGGATTTCATTGTTCTTAATACGGAGAAAATCAAGTTGATAATGGTGTTAAGGGGGAAAGTCCAACTTGGACAAGCAATAGTTTGGATGTTGCTGATACAAGAAATGTGCGCTGATTGAATATTATTGAAAGCGTTGAATATTCAGGAGAGTTTTCGAAATGAATCTGACGTGAACATTGTGCGTGACTATTCGTATAGTGTTCATTCACGTAGAGTTCTCTGTATGCGAAAACGAACATATGTCGTTGGCATAAGTTTAAATGATAAAGTAGACTGAATTTTGAATGAATTCAATTGATAGTTTTAGTAGTCGTGCTGATTTTTGTTTGTCCATTTAAATGATGTATCGAAAACGGAGAATAGGATTATGTTGGTATGAATGTTCAATCAGAGGGCATCTTCTTGCATATATATATATATATATATATATATATATATATATATATATATATATATATATATCGAGAGAGAGAGAGAGAGAGAGAGAAAGAGAGTGAGACTGACAGACAGACAGACTTAAGTGGGATTCAAACTGTAAATAGGATGCTAAACTCATTCTAAATGTTATTCATTAGCTCTGTGTAAAAACATTGTGTACTCTCGAATGAAGAAATTTAAAAATATGTTCAGTCTCCTATGTACCTTGTACTACTATAGGCACTGTTAAAATTGTATCTGTTGATCAGAGAGAAAGTAAATGATAAAAGAAAATAAGATTTGGTGCACTTATTAACTGCTCTATACATCACACAAATCAACAAATTATTTAAAATGCTTTTCTTTGTGCTTCACACATAGCTTCGAAAGATAAGGCCATTTGTCGATTGCAGGACGCACGATTCCCCATGGAGAATTGGTGATAAATACAACTAATGCATCCTCCTAATAGTAACCTATGTAGCTGAAACATGGAATCTAATCAAGAGACAGACCCGCAAATTGAGAACCATGCAACGTGCACATAAAATAATTATGCCCAACCTCGCATGAAGAAACTACAAGACACCATAACACATGTGGGAAAAGACAGGGGTCAAGGACATCATAGAATCCGTTAAGAAAACTCAAATGGCAATGGGCTGGCCTTGTTGCAAGAATGGCAGACAACCGATGGACATCACGACTCACGATATGGATCCCCAGAGATCACATGCGCAACAGAGGCCGGTAGTGTATCAGATAGAGAGACGAGCTAGACAAATTCAGAAAGTACTGGCTCCGCGACGCCCACGATAGAGGAGTATGGTAAATCTTTGGGAAGATCGATATCCAGCGACCGATGTTATGAGACTAATGATGATGATCATCATCATTAGAAAATGTTTAAGACATTCCAAATTGGGGTGTCTTTTGCTACAAGCTAACCTTTCCAGCTCTGACCACAGATCAGAGGACCTCCGACCCTCAGATTTGATAAAATCTGGAATTTTGTCGATGTCGTGTCATTCTTGATTTGAGAGCTGGCGCAGAGTCCTGTTAAAACGTTCAATTCTCTCCATGAAACATAGTCTCATTCAGATGTTTGAAGCAAACTCAGAGAGTGCCATTGAGAGACACATGAGCAGTTGTTTTGACTCCATTCCCACAAAAATGAAGCAGACAAACATCCGTGCTACTCACTCCCAACCCCTTATGAATGGGGAGAGATTGTGGTCTCAGTTGATTCCTTGAAACTATGAGCGTAGAATCATTTTGGAGATTGAAATATCCTTCAACTTTGAATACCTTCACATCAGTGAAAAAGATTCTTCCGTGACTATAGAATGCATAATGTTGAAACAACGACTTTGATCTATGTTCTCTGATTATCATCAGAGTTGGGGTTAGAATGTGTCCAGTTATATGATGATTGGCAATCAGTCCAGGATCATATTTGATCGGCCGAGACATTGATCCGAGTGGAATGTTCATCTCTCCCGACATGATTTTCTGCTTCCTCAAAAGATTTTTTTCGGATACTGTTTGCAGCAGCTTTGGTGACACTGGAGGTTCTTACTGACCGAGGACGGCACGGTCATTCTACGTCTTTGATAGTAAGATATTAAGTGAATCTCTTTACGGTATGATACACAAATATCCAAGGTCTTCTAATTAGTGTGAAAATGACAGAAGTTACATGATCAGCCTTATGAAGGCTCATCACTTAGGGTCTGTTTCCTTTATCACGCAATCTCATAAACATTATATTTAGTGAATCATACAACTGAAAATAAGAGCAGAGGATTATCAAGTTTTCAGCACCATCAACAACATCAACGAAAAATTTAGAAAATGATATGAATATAAATTCAAAACAGTATTTATGGCAGTGCTAGGCATAGTAGAGAGGAGGAGAGAGACAGAGGTTGGTTAGTCCTTCGATAGAAACCGTCATGTGACCAACGTCTTTTGGCGGTATGTTGCGTCGAGGATGATCGATTAAAAGATTGAAAAAAGGGACGATAAATTAATGAGTTTATCGGGCAGTAATCACAAGAAAAGTCGATAATTTATGGCGTGAATGCTGTCAGACAAAACCTGAAGAATCAATCTACGAAAAACTGACTTGGCGAATTGAATGCCCAAAAAAACGTTTTATCTAGACAGAATAATGTTGAAAATTTCAGCCCCTAGGCTCTTTTGATGAGCAGATAAATAAATAGATAGCCAGCTAAGTACACCAACTCGAATACTGGAGAACCCCATGTTGACAGCTTTGGTGTTAGTTTTGGTTGAAGATTTCGAAAATATTGCTATATTTATATTTGGAAATCTTTTCAATTGAAACAGAATGTGCAATCTGTGTGGAATCATTGAAAAGATATTCACTCATTATATATATATATATATATATATATATATATATATATATATATATATTACTGTGTCATCCACAGACAGCTGTTTCGATGTATTACATCTCTTCAGTGTGGCTATAAACTTTAACCCATTCAGTACCGCGAGGCAAAATTGAGACCCTCATATTGAGGCCGATATCCTACCTCTGGATTACGGAACTGGATGATCAGTAAGGCTGAATTTAAGCGATATATTCATTTACGCAGAAACTCCTCATCCACCAGAGTGCTCTATTCCTATGGAAGAGCATTGCATATATATATATATATATATATATATATATATATATATATATATGTGTGTGTGTGTGTGTGTGTGTGTGTGTGTGTGTGTGGGTGGGTGTGAACATAAAGAGAGAGAGATATAATTAATTACTCAACGCATACATAGATGGATGGATGGCCAATATGTTTGTTGAAACAAGATTATATGATTGCGTACTTGCAATGATAGTCATCAATGTAGATACATATCGATATTCATTCAAATTAGCAGTGCCATGAACATTTATCAATTCTTGTGTACAAACAAATTAGACGTTTATGGGCCATTATATTGCATGGCTGTTAGCATGAACGGGCGAAAACTGAAATTTTTACAAACATTTGCTTGCAACAAAGATGTAAACAAACCATTTCACCGATGGATTCTCTCGATGATTTGCATCTCTCCTAAATACTCATGTTGGCTAAACATCAACAATATTTTTGTTTATAGAGGGTGGCGCAAAATTTACGAAGCAATTTAAAACAATCATACCTTTTCCTATTTTGATATGTTTTGCTTTTCCTCTTTTCAGATATATAAAGGAGCTCTTGGGAATTCACCATGGAAAAATACTCGACTAAGCAGCGAACTAGAATATACTTCGAATACCTTTAGCATTAACTCAGGGAGCATATTTTCGCCAATCGAACGTGCTGACACCGCCATCGATTTGTCGTATCTTTGTGTGTTTTCAATAATTGGGCTCCGTTATTGATCTCCCACGTTCAGTCCAAAATGTTAAATGGAGGGTTTTTTGGGGGGAGGAGGCAATTTGAAATGAAGGTTGTTGCTGGATTGGTCCCTTAGTATGTGTCTATCATACATTCATGCTTTTTCTTTGAAATGATGTACTTTTAAGTGATCCCCCCACCCAATCAAGAAAATCAACTCATTCATCAATCAACCCTTTTTTCCAAATTTCAATTAATCACCCCATCGAGCGACTAACCAGACCAGTTTTTTTTTATCATTAATAAATTATTAAAACTAAACTGGTAGAATTTTCATCAAAATAATTAAATGTCACCATCACCACTGCTTAATTTAAAAGATTACGTGTCTATCTATCTATCTATCTATTAAAGTTTTTTTCCATACCTGTAGATTGATCAAATCATCGTTTCTTATAAGGTGTTGCCTTTATCTCCTGAGCTATCTTTGCAGAGACATTGTCAACTTACCCGATCTCACTACAAGCATGTAACAGCTACCATGTTTTCTGAACGAGTGAATGATTGACGTATTTAACCAACATTTTGAAACTATGACAAAAGAATGACTAGATTTGTAAAACAGGCAAAATATAATGTTTTGGACGTCTGTCTAGCACAATTTTAAGTACGATTGGTACAGCCATCAACCTATTTCAAGTATGCAAAGGATTTCAGATATATTTCTTTAATTTGTAATAGAATCTATCCCTTTTTTTAATCGGTCTAAATACCTAATGTATTTCTGGAAAAATCCAAAAATATCTAATACAATTGAATATTAAAAAAAATGTTGTCATTGAAACTCGACTAAAGACGGTTTAATCTGTAAAAAAATATATGTAAAAATTGTTCTGCTTGGTATAAGAATCGGCGTTCCCAAAGCAGCGTCTATACATGTTGTTTATCAAATGATTTGCACTTCAGAAGTTAAATATTGACTTAGTATTTTATAGAAATGTTACCAGGTTGATAGATATGCCACACACACACACACACACACACACACACACACACACAAATACATCTATATATGTATATATGTGTGAGTATGCGTGTATGTGTGAGTGTGTGTGTGTGTGTACAAAAAAAAATTCAGTGCTTCGCGGCAACTTCCTATTCCATGCCAGTGCTATCGCCAGACTGTCTACTAATCGTACTTGAGATAAGTCAATGCTGAAAAATAATCATAAAAACAATATATATATATATATGCATATATATATATATATATATATATATATATATATATATATATATATATATACATATATGTATATATATATATATATATAAAAATATATATATATATACATATATATATATATATATATATATATATATATATATATACATATATATATATATATATATATACATGTATATATATATATATACATTGAGGAAGGGATAAAGAATGAGAGAAAAATTAAGTGGTTGATTCAAATAGATTAGTCCAAAAATTAACTGAATTTTCTGTGCTAAATTTGGGAAAGTGAACGGATAGATTGATAGATACAATAACAATAGATGAATTTGACATCTGGTCGCGAATGATGCGGCTGAATTTGGTCAATTGTTATCTGATCTCAGCTCAGTAATTGGCTCTCACAAACTATCACTAAAATACTTAACATCCTAAAAAACATTTTTTTTTTCAAATGCCTTACTACCACATAGTCTTACATGTTCTGTTTCTATATAATCTGAACAGATATCTTCACATAAGTTAAAACAAAAATTATTCAAAACTTGACACGGATTCCTAATTTTGATCTAAGGTCCCGAATTTTTCTTCCAATGGATATTCTATTCTGAGATTTCCATGAAATATAAATGAGAAAGAATTGTTTCCCACTACTTTCTTGAAACTATCAAACCTTCGAAGACTTGAAATAACCAAACGTTTGATGACGTGAGCAAATGATTTGGGGATTTCAGAATCCACGAAATAATCTACTTGGTTTCGAATATCATCAAAACTAAATTTCAAGGAAGCCAAGAATTGATTACCCAACAGACACGCATCGGAAAGATTGATAAACATGCTGGCAAATGAAAGTATCAGTTTTCACTTATTTGAGTCGTAATCCTTCAATTCGTTAATGTATTCTTCCAGAGAACTTTGCCACCGATGTCTTTTTCGTTCTCTCGCTCACCATCACCTGAGTATTATATTTTTCTCCATTTATTTTTCTGTCCTTTTCACTTTATTATACACACAGACATGGACACACTCGCACATGCACTCAAACAAAGAGACACATATGAACAACGACACATATGTATGAACAAAGTGTTATCCACATGTGCTCAGAATCAAAACGGCGAGCGCGAGCTGAATGAAGCACGAACTTTTGCTGTCACTCTTTGTGAATGGTACCTTTGGTGAGCTTAACTGTCAGTAGCTGGTAAGAGAATACTCCGAATGAGACAGTTGAAAGAAGTGTCATGTCTAGCTGCTTTTTCACGTAATATATAAGTGAATTTATACATATTGTGCGAACCGAATATAACCGTTCGTGAGCAGCACATCAGCAACTTTCTGTGACCCAGTGTGCAAGGAGCAAGCAAAAGACTTCTTTGAAAGGGATGTAAAACAATAAACCCGAGTGAATGAATTGTTTAAAATCAAATTCCTTGGAATTTTGAACAACATCTCTCACGCACAAACACACACACACACATACATATATATATATATATATATATATATATATATATATATATATATATATATATATATATATATGTATGTATGTAAAAGTTCAATTTCAACGTTGTGAAAGAGACAAATATAAATGTATATACATATAAATATTTGAATGAAACACCTTAATTTGGGAACACCTATAATTGGTTATAAGGTCAAAGACACCTCTACAAATGAAATAATTAACAATGACATATAAAATTACACGTATCCGATAAGACAGATATGGAAAGAATTCGACAATCCCCCAAAAGATTGAATGAGAAAGGTTAAAAAAAAATCTAAAGATAATTAACGAAGACAAAAGGCATACAGAGTTGAACGTTTGAGGTCAGAAAAATACTTATAATTTTTAATGTTAAATTCGAAACTCAACATGAATATAGCCCACAATATATAAGAAGATAATAAGTATATTTAAACAACTCACTACGATTAAATTCTTTATTGTATAAATGCAAACATAAACGAGAAATTTCATTCAAGTTTATCTGTAATACATTCTAACTAAATACATATAAAATAATTTCATTTAAACCGTGGTTATGCTTTTGCAATAGAAATATAAACGGATTTTTAAAATTCAAAACAAATTACAACCATGGGAGAGTTATACTCATTAAGATACAAATTTGCAATTAAAATGTTATTAAATGAATATTAAGGTAGGGTTTATCTGTAACATACATGGAATAAAAACACGTAAAATAATTTTCTTTTAACCTGAATCCATACAAACAAAATATTTAAAAAATATTTTTTACTTGAAAAAATTAAAATTATGGAGTAGTTATATTCATTGAGACAGTGATGAATATGACGGGAAATGCAATAGCAAGAAACCTGACCCGTTTATAATGCTTTTAGAATTAGCTTCATGATGAAAAATGGAATTACAAATACAAATATGATTGAATTACAAGAAAAAGGTACCTAGAAATATATGATAAACAGTTATAAAACAACGAGTTGAAATAGCACAAATCAGGTTACAAGTGATTTGCATGACACACGGTTGTTCTTACTTCGGGAGTATATGTAGAGAGATCATAAGACAGCTCAGTACATCAGAGATATGATGGACAGGTCTGGCGAATGGTGAACGTCTATTCAACGAAGGACGCTAATAGATTGATGATGATGGCGATGAAAGTTGACAGAAGTTCTTGGGAGGTTTACATGACTATATATGCTGCAGATGAACCTGCAACCGATTGTGTAGCCGCTTCAACGTAGTGTTGCTCTTACTATTGAGATAAACAGCCGCCGGTAATGTTGAAGCCTCAAATAACTTTTTCGACTCCTAATTCTAATCTAACTCATTCGCAGTCTATATCAGCTCTGTTTGTTTCTTTAAAAGCGACAGTTGTGTTATGAAGAAATTGATATATGATCCGGCAAAATGATTATAAATTGCGTTATATTATATAGAAACTCTTATTTGAAATGAACAACCGTTATTACACGGTGAACGCATCATTTGGCCAAGACAACGCAAATAGAATAAACAATTAAAGAAAACGGGACTGTTGCTGGAAATACGTGTGTGTGTGTGGGTGTGTGGGTGTATGTGTGTGAGTGCAAGCGCATGTGTATGTTGTTGGATGTGCACTGCACAATTTAGTTTCTGGTGTTAACAGGTAGAGATCAATTTAAGTATTATTAACACGATATGGATCCCCTGAAATCACATGTTCAACCGAGGTCGGCAGAAAATTAGATGGAGAGACGAGCTAGACGAGTTCAGGAAGTACTGGCTCTGCGACGCCCATGATAGAGAAGTGTGGCGAATCCTGGGGAAAGGATATGTCCAACGACGGACGTTAAAAGACTGATAATGATGAATACAAAAACGAGAGTATCAAAAAGAATAAAACAAAAACATAAACTAAATAATTATGCGAGCTCAAGTCAGCAAATGTCATGTGCTATTATATTGCCAAGTCCCTGTACAATGGACGCTTGCATTGACAAATAAAATGAACAGATGAATTATTATAATCTAAATGATAATATACACAGCTGCGAAAGCTTAAAGATATCAATAGTAAATAGACATTATCAACCTCTAAACCATTCTCGCTATTGATTTACGCCAGTCCTACAAGTAGGCAAGGGTCAGCCGGTCCTAAAAGAAAAAAAAACATTCGAAGAAGCTTTTACCTTGACCCGAAAATCAATGACTGGCTCCTCTGGGAAATATATGACTTTTTCGGTCACGAGACTGAATCAATATTTACTGGACTTAATTTAGTAAAGCACAACACTATAAGATTCCAAGAGCCAAGTAGGAATCAAACTCACTATAGTAATAGTTGTCTGCGAGACAAGCTTGCTTAGCATTGTCCCATACATTTACTATGCTTAGCTTCGTCGGGCATGAGGCCAATATAGCGAAGAACCCATTGATGATTAAACTCAATACAGTAGCAATTGTGTATCAGACTAGCATGCTATTTATCGTTCCTCGGTGTGGAGTTTATCTTTAACCATTCTCAAACAAGAAATAATATTTTCTTTGTCCGGCGATTTGAAATTTAACACAAGAACTTATAGATGGCGATGAAAGCATTGAAAGCAATGAGTATCTTCAAGAGGCTGACGAGATATCTGACCAGAAATCCCTTCATCCTGGGTCTTCTAACTCTGGCAGTGAATCCGATAGTGATTCAAGACAATTCTTATGATGAAGGCAGTGAAAGCAATAACTGTCCTGGAATAACTGACGAGATATTTCGCCGATATGGTATCGCACCAAGATATCTTTGTCCCAAGCAATTTTAAACCAATAATACGTGTTATTTACTGATATAAAATATATAGTTTTGGTAGTTCAAGATTGTTGCCATGACATTGTTTGGTTTAGCAAGTTCCAAGCGAAAAGGTTGCTTTATCCTATTCAAAAGAACAAACTAACCCATGCTACTTGTGAAAATCTACGTTAGCCGATTAATGTAGATATCTGAAATGATCCTGGCTACTTAAGACTATCGTACCATCATTGTAGGGCTTGCCCATGCTACTTTTGAAGATCTGCTTTTGCCGATTAATGTATATATCCGGAATGATCCAGGCTACTTGAGACTATAGTGCCATCGTGGTAGGAGTTAGGTACTTTCTTTAAGTTGCAGTGCTCCTTCTGGTTGTCACAACTGATATTTCTTCGGCCTTGTGAAGGGCTTTCTTGAACAGCAGGGATCATCAGCACAACAACTTGAACTTTTCTGCGAATTCGCGTTTGTTCGGAGAGAGATCTCCCACGGACATTTCCAATGAATCTATGTCTAATGAAAGAAAAAGCGCATAGTACTATTTCTCTCTGTTTTAAATGACACTTTCACTCCCCCCTGTCTTTTCCATGGTCCTTCATTTTTCTTCTATTCACTCGTACCTCTTTCTCTATCTCTTTCACCTTTCTATATCTATCGATTTCTCTATATGTCTCCTTTCATTCTCGCCCCTTCGTCTTGCCTCTTTTCTCCTCCCAGTTACTCTCTTTTCTGCCTCTCAATCTTCTTTCTTACTAATCTCTTTTCATCCAAGACATTAATCCTCTTTCTGCGTTGTCTGTCTGTCTGTGTTTCTTTCTTTCTTTCTTTCTTGCTTTCTTTCTTTCAATTTCTGTTTTATCTCTTTTTATAACTCTCTTATCCTTTTCTTTTTACTGCCCTTCCCTCCTTCTTCCTCTATTTATGCCTCGCATTGTTCTTCAAACGATAGAATCTGTAAACCGAGAACAATTCCGATCTCATCTGACCTTTGTTTATTTTCTCTTTCAAAACACTTGTTTGGATAATCGACTTGTTATGTTCTATATGGCAGAAATCAAAATAAACAAATCACTTGTTGCCTTATCTGAGCCTTGGGCTGCAATGAAACACCAACATATCAGCAATTGCTCGCATTATTCATAGCGCAAATTAATGCTCAGATTTGCTGTCATGTGTGAATTAGTGAAGTGTTTTTCGATACGATGAACACTTAGAACAAACAGATTACTATCCTTCAACGAAAAAAGATATTGGATTATCTTCATAGCAATGGAAAACCGTTCCGCCGACGTTTTTCCTCCTATCAGCAGATAAAGATTCTCTCTAAACTTTAGGCGTCTAAACCAAATTCGTTCTAGGGATGAATACACTGCAAATATCATCCGAACGGTATACAGATACCAAGAACAAAATGAACGACTGTACGGTACACCGTGGTATTAAATGGCAGTTGGAAAAGGGTCACTCGCCTCGTTCTACAACAACAGTGCGTCTCTTGATATTGTGTGCAAAGAAGAAGAAAACAATAACGAGCCTGGGTAACGGAGTTAAACCTGGAGGACTCCTTGTGCGCAAAAACGCCCGTAATCTTATCCCTCGAAGACTCAAGACGAAAACAAAATAAAGAGAGACGTGCTGCTCTTCGTTCAGGATTATATTCGCCCAATTTCGTCCCATCATGCATCGCTCCATTTAATACTCCACTCACGCCCCCAAGAGACCAATACCAACACAAACATATCAACTAAATTGCATTACAAGCGTATAAACTAATTTGTATCACATATACTAATGCTCCTCATTTAAATAGATATGCAATATATCTCCTATCTTTTTTATCTATTAGATAGATAAATCGTCGCATGCTAGAGGATTGAAGGCAAAGACAAAGAGTTTTACCATGGCTAAGAAATTTTTTCTGTCCTTATGTCAGTGGTGTGGATGAAAGAGGAGGTGTACCATACCAAACCACAAACTCTAGATCTACTGGGGTGTGCATTTGACATATTACGGCCAACATACCGCCGGAACTGCAGCAATGATCTATCGAAATCATACTAGAAATTGGTGGACAACGTCCGTGCTCACGGTGAACTTTAATGCAGCTGGAAAATTATCGATGTATGACTAAAAGTGAACTTAGCCCGGCTACAATCGACCAATAGTAACGAAGTTATTACCAATTTCCCATAGATGTTTTTTTTTCACCCACCCTGTGTTTTTTTATGTATGTATTGGCTTTCAACTTAAATAGATAGAATCTCATCTACATATCGATTCTAGCTCCAACACATTTGAAAATTGCTCATCATTCACGGTTTCCAAAATGAGATAGTTTGAACATTTAATTTAGGCAAAGAGAAAAACAAGTTCAAATCTCTTAATAAAAGTATTTGGATACAATTTATTTTTAATAGGAACCTTATAATTTCTCATTTATCTACGTCGTATTTGATCGTGTCTTCTTTATCAACATTTACTTTTAAAATGTGTGAATTGAAAATTTTCTTTCATTAAAATGTGTTTCGTAAACCATCAACTAAAACTGCCACCAAAACTGTAAAAATAGGTTTCTTCAGTTTTTAACCTGGTCTGACTGACTGGTCAAGTATGTGTTCCGCGTACAGGCCACAAAAGTGGAGCCAGAGAGCTGAAAATTTCAACATTTACTCCTTATCATGCCAAGAAAAACCCTATTTTTTAAAATCCAACTTAAATAGATTTTTAGTTGGGTTGCAATGCAGTTTTATGCTAAGTCGGTTCTTTTTTTGAAAATTCGATTTTTTAAGTGTTCACTGTTCAATAAAAGTAACTTATTCATTGTTAACCCCTTTTTTAGATTTTTTTTTACTTGATCACTCCAAACATGGTATTCTGTCAAAAGACATTGGTCTAGTGGCAGTTTGATCGAGTAACAAACTAAACCTGTTTTTTCTTTTACTTGCCTATTTTCTCCCTATGATACCATCTGAAATTAACAAAGAAAATTGAAAAAAAAAAACGAAGGTTATTTATTCGTTGCAAAATGAAGATCCAATTATGCTAAGATTAAGTAGTTTTCAGTCAGTGATTGTTTCTCTCAAATAAACTATATTTCTATTTCAGGAAAGACAATAAGAAGATAAAAACGGCAGCAAGTTAGTGACAGAATCGCTTAAAGAACAATACAGATTTTTCTCCTTTTTCTTCATTCATTTTCTTCATTCATTATTTAGTTTTATATTTAAAAGAGAATCAGATTTCCTGTTCAGTTGGGTTTTTTTTTCCTGAATTTTGATTTGATTTTCAGGAAGAAAGTATATACTTTCAAGTATAGCTCAGTTGTTAAAGAGCGAATTTAAAATCATGAGATAGCGGAATAGGAGTGTTTGTTCGACGTTCGCTTATTTTCCATTCGGGAAGGTCAGTTTTCCTCAGTTTTATGATAGTTCAATGATTACTTTTCTTCTCAGATAATTCTGTATATCTGTACAAAACAAAATGATTTCCTATTTGAGAACAACCACTGTGTATTGATGGATACTTTAGGTTTTAAAAGCACACACACACACACACACACACACACACACACACACACACACACACACACACACATATATATATATATATATATATATATATATATATATATATATATATATATACACTCATACTCACGTGCATAGATACATACCTACCTTACCATGTATTTTCCACCGTCTCTTTCGGAGTAACTTCTAATATCTCAGCAACCTCATAAAGCGCACTACTCACAATTGATCGCGGCAAAAGTCAGTTCAACAATTAGTCTGTGCTCGCTGTCCGAATTCCCTTATTTTTTTGACTTGCACCTCAGGTTGGGATTCGGAGGTGAGAATAGTGTCTTGGTTTTCTCATCACGAACATTTAAGTTGCCAGAGTAACAATGTGGAGATGAAGTTGACAGTAAGTGGTTCCTCTTTTCCCCATGGAAGATAAATGTGTCTTTCTGTCAAAACTGTCCTTTGAAAACAGGCTTTTTTCTCTCACCTCAAGCGATACCCTCCATTTTTGTTGTATATAAATGTACATAAATTCATGTCCTTTTAAATCTAAGTTGATTGTATGTCATTTATATTTACCGTTCGTTTCTTCTCTTGCTCATACGTGCATGCATGCGCTTAAACTTTATCATTAGTTGGTAGTTTTCTTCTGTATTGTCGGATTTTTATAACCTTGTCTACATCAGTACAAACGACATATGACTGGATAGACTCAAGAAAAAGGACACGCTATGCCAAAGACGAACTTCCCGAACTTGTTTGTCGAAACATAGCCTTCCAACGCTGCCTTTCCTCCATTGGGTCCAGACCCGGACTAGCCTAAGCTCAGTGAGTAAGATATACTACTTACGTGACGGCTAGATTAAGCAATTTTGCAACTGCTTTGTACTTATAGAATTTCGAAAATAACATTTTCTTGTTTATGCGTAATATTCCCAGTATATTAAACTAATCTAAAAATCCAAAGGTAAAATTGAATAAAGATACAATTTATCAAATTTAGCGTAACAAAATTTTATCTCTACTAAGTTACGTCACCAGACGTCACTGGTGACGTAAACACGACAGACAACAAATGCGCACGGCTGATTATCATATGTATAGGAACTCGAACTATTCAAAGTTTAACAGAGTGACCAATAAGCTTGTTGATAGATAATGCGCTTATATTTGTTTGCAAGCAATACGTTGCAGTGACGTCGGACGAATTACGCTAGACAGAATTCAATCAAGATAAACTGTTTAAAAAATTTGATGACGAAAAGTTGGTTCTCCCTCGACTAAAAGGAAAATCTATCGAGACAATTCTTCAGAAGAAAAAAAAATAGGGGGGAAAAGGGAATCTGAATCTTGACGGTACTGATGATTGTAGCAGCGTGAACACTGTTGCTGTTAGGGTGGAGATTCGTGCTACTAAGGTCGCGCAACGGAAGAATACCAGACATCGGCTGAGTCAAACCGGATCACGCGATTTTCAAGTCACTGAATCCGGCCGAGCACAGAAGTTTGTTTTTTTGTTTTTGTTTTTGTTTTTTGTTGTTTTTTTCCATAGATTAACATGATGTGTTTCAAATTCTGAGATTCATATTGCAATGCTATACAGATTCTCATTTGTAATTCAACTATTTTTTTTAATCTTCCACTTGTACACGAAGTGCTGTGGAGGGGTGGAGACGGCGGTTGTGTTATTCCGTCAGTCTTTTTTTTTTTCTTTTCTTTCCTTAATTTCTCTTAAAATCTATCATAATAAACTTCCGGTTTTCTGGGTCTGTCTAAGCCCCACCGGAGCCTTGTTAAATCGTACATTTCTGGAATTTATCCCCTACTAAGTCCCATGCCAGCTCCTTACAACGCTCAGCGAGGGGCTGGACTTCCCTAATTTGGATCCAGAGGTGTCAGTCTCCTAGACTGGTTGCCAACCTCAGCCAAAGAGACTAGTTTTCCCTGTCAATTACGCATATATGAGGTGGTATAGAGACTGATCTATGCCTTTCACAAGGGTATGAGAGTGAATTGAATACAAACTGCCCCAACCGGAGTTTGAACTTTGTTTCTCCGAATTCATTTTCTGTAAGAGAATAAGGCAAGGAAAATTGCATATCTGTATCAATTTAATTGATTCAAATATTTCTTTTGATATCTTTTTCTTCTTTTCAATGTTTATCTGGACTTCTAAGTCAAAGAGTTGTTATTATTCAAAGTATTCAAGGAGCTGTAAGGACAAGCACCATCATAAGAGGATTTCTTCACCTTGGACGAAATAAAGACTTCTGTTCAAAACTCACAAGTTATTGACATACCAATGAGGGGGCCGCTTAATTCACCGTCCGAAACGTTGAAATAAAATCAACCAAAATGAAGATGCCTTCCTCCATTAAGCATAGAATAACATTATTCTTCTATTTCGTGGTCAGTCTTGTAAAATCTGTTGTATGAAAGGCAATGGATATCCCTAAAAAGCCGCTACGCTTATCCTATAAACGAAACCTTATGAAACCTCGCATAAATAAGGAAATCGCGTCCGGACTTACATAAATATTTGGTCACGTTCTTCCTTCCATTTTGTTCTCTCTACTCATGAATTAGAAAAGATTTACGAAGCCTTTTTTGTAACGTCTGCAGAAACAATCTGGTGTAACAGAACGAACCTCATTTCGCGAAATTAATCGAGAAGGGTTTTCAGGAATGTTTTTAAAAGTGATGAAGGCGAATCATTAATCTTCGGCGGCAACGCAATTCAAGTTGATTTTATTCAATATGGCTTCATACGTTTACGTTTGTTTAACGCATCTTATTCGATGTAACTGTTATTTTGATTTCATCAATCATTGGTTAGAGAGTAATTTTTTTTTTTACTTATGGTGTTTACATAAAGGGTTGGTGCTTCATAGCTTTAAAGGCGAAACTCCTACATTTGTGTTCTATCTCACACACTCACACACTTCATCATGCATGCATACAGATGAAATCATTTCACGATGTAACACACACCAACACATAGCACATACAAATATAGACATAATTATACTCATCCACACCAGAACAGTGACGAACATACAGACACATACCAACTGTAAACAAACACTTTTACAATAGAGACATGTATATGGCTGTATACAGACACACACAGAGAAATAATTGCATACAGCGGTATACATATATAGAGAAACGTACACGGATAAACATACGTTAGATATACGCACACACAATTATATGTCTATATACCCGGATGGATTAATTAATCAGTAGTTTGACAGTTAATTAGCTGAATTTTGATCTGGAATTTCCACCATTCGATCTATGCAATTGATATTCTCTAAATAAGTCCATTAAGAAGGGATGGGTTCATGTTGAGAAAAAATAATGGTTGCGTAAAATGAATGCGCCTCCCCACCAATTAGGCCACAGACTTATTGATAGCCTGATACTCGTGAGTGCGGCATATTCATGTATGAATAGCTTAATCCATCTGTTTACACCAACCTAATTAGCATGAGTTCGATTCCATTAGTCAGGATTGAACTCAATTCAATAGTAATGGTCGATGAGTCTATCTTCCTAACGCTCACTAAACTGCAAGATGCTAAAAATCTTGCTTTATCATTGGAAACAGACCAACATTCTATTCATTCAGTGAGAAATGTGACTATGTGCGAATTTTTCAGATGTATTAAATTAAAATATTAAATTGTGAAATTAGAAAAACATCAACTAGGTCGAGGAGCTCCTCCACCAAACTGTCTACCTCATGACAGAAAGAGACAAAGATCTATTACAATCGCCACCGATCAGTGTTCGAGCTATGGTAAAAGCCAGCATTTCTAAAGTAGACTGATTCTTTTTATCAGGAGGAGTTTTCATTCTAGGAATCCATCCCATAGTCTCCTGCGCGTAAGGCAGACGTGATATTCATTGTACTATCCGAGTGAAATTAAAAATTACCGCAAATCAATTTTCCTATCCCCCCAATGTTTCCTAATACCAGACTAAACTAAGTTTAGGGAATAACTACGTAACGGATAGTTACTTGAAAACAAACCCTCCTGGCTGAATCTGATCAGTTACAACATTAGTTTCTTCCTAATGATGGGAAATAAGTAGCATCATCACTGGTGAAATATTTGATTACGTTACTACTGGTTCGTCTTTTTTAACAATATTCCGTTTAAGCATCCCCAAAACATTTTCTCTTCACTGGATTTAAATGGAAGAATTATCCGATGATAGAAAATTTAACACTGTCGACTATCTTGTGTTTATAGGCGTCACGAAGAGTTGGAAAAAAATTTGATAAAAGATTCATGATATCTAAAATCTCTTGTAGGTATTCACAAACAATTATATCCCGCTATCTATCTATTTTTTTAAAGATATGGAATTACTTCTGCTGGAGAAGATACAGAATCAATCATCCAGAACTTCGAGGATATTTATTAATTGGAAACAAACTAGTCTGGAAATATTTCTTATCATTGACATTAAAATGAATTATCTTTGAAAAACACATAATGCACGATAAAAAATTTCCCCCCCCCCCCAAAAAAAATTAAAAGCTTTATCGATTAAGGATTAAAGACTTTCAATAAACAAGTAAATCCATTAAAAAACTCAAATGGCAATGGACTGGCCATATTGCAAGAATGGTTGACAACGATGGACATCGAGACTCATGACATGGGTCCCCCGAGATCACATGCGGAACAGAGGCCAGCAGAATATCAGATGGAGCTAGACAAATTCAGAAAGTACTGGCTCTGCGATGCCCATGATAGAGAAGTGTGGCGAATCCTCCAGAAGGTCTATGTCCAACGACGGACGTTAAAAGACTGATGATGATGATGATGATGATGATGATGATGATGATGATGATGATGATGATGCGTCCGTCATTCGTAGTTGTAATAACAGGCAGAGGAATAGGGAGACTGCGATTGTTCACCCAAAGGTCTGGATTAAGTTCCATATCAATCCAACATGAAACAGCTGAGAAAAGTGATATATAGTTTAACAAGAACTGACCAACCGCCCGAAGTGTGGATGCACCTAAAAACGTTCGTTCGGTTGATTAAGTCAAACTAATAGACAGTTTTAATTTTCGACATCAAGTTTATTGAAAACCATATCTAGTGTTTTGTTCCATAATTTTTTGCCACTTTTCGAGCAATGTCATAATTGTATCCCATCAAAAATCATTTGAACTTTCTCAACAAAGAAATGCACGAGGTGCCTTTTGCATTCTTCCAGGAAATTGACATTTTTTCCCATTTACACAATTCTGTAAAGTTTGAAATGTATGTTAGACAGAACGTGCAATAATCAGTACATAATGCAGAAGACTGAAAACTATCGAGCCAGGCTGTAATATCTTTGGCCTGGTCACCAGAGAAACATGCAGTCTACCGTTATCCCGAAGGAATATTCAACCCTTTCTCTCAACTAATTCCAAGCGGGTGCTTTTCATCGATTACTGCCTTCAATTGGTCAAATCGGACGCAGTCTTTGTTCGAATGAATGGCTTGATTGTCTGGGAGTGGGGTCATAGGAGAGGACTACCTTCCAATCCGACCATGTACAGGGTATCACAAAAAGAATACGCCCTTATTTTTCTTGACTTCTATTCAAACTATTTTAGATTTTCAGATATTTTAAAGACACAAATTACAGAATTAATACAAATAATGCTATTTATACGTACATTATGAGTTTACACTAGATGCTGGAAGCGACTTCCTTTAACCTCAATCCAGGTTCTCACTGATTTAATTACATAAACGTTCAATTCTATCGGAAAATGACATAAGAATGCTCGAATGAAGATAGCACATGATGAAATCATTTCAACTGCTGAATATTGTTCTCTTTGAGTTCAATATTTCCACGTGTCTGAAACCGTCGCAAAAAATTACCTGCGCTTAAATTATGTTGTCTTATCCTCAAGGTTGCGTTCTTTATGAAACAAACTGCACGTAGTATCTGATTATTTGGATAACGGACGGCCTTTGGTACGTTGACAATAATCAGTGTTCAAGCCCAATCAATCGCCACGTTTTTGAATACTGGTTTTCTGGGCTGGCAGGCGTTATCTACTTTGGACCATTAGCGTAAAACAATCTTCTCAACCTCATATTCCCCCAAATTTGTACGATGGGAATTTTTAAAAATCACTCCCCTATAATTTGCCATTTGAGTTTTCTTATGGATCCTATGATGTCTCGGACTCTTGTTTTTCCCTGATATATCGTGTTGTTTTGTGATATCTCCATGTGATGTAGAGTATGATTCTCTAATGTGCACGTTGTATAATTATCGGTTTGAGGGTCAGTCTTTAGGTGAGGTTCCATGTTTCAACTTGGGTTAAGTTCAGGTGACCGTCGGAAGGATACATTGGTTGTATACCCTTCTTCTTGGGACTAATGGGATTTTTGCCACTTGATTCTCTCTTTTGAGGATTCCATCAAGATTTGTTGTCCTAGGTATATGTAATGGTCTACTTTCTCTGCATTCGTTTTTTTTTATTGTTGTATATTTATTTCTGACGTATTGTTGTACATGACATTTGTTTTGTGGAATTTTTTTATCAAATTATGCACAAAAATAGATTAAATTAGATAAAGCTCAATATATTAATCATACAATTTAGAGAAAAATGCTACAAATATGGGACTGAAATCAACCAACACGTGTTTCTTGGTCCAACCAATATTAAAAAATGATGAAATATTTTTAGCTTTGATCTAAGTAAATATTATGATTTAGAAGGATATATACCCGGTGCATGTCAACATTTCGTGCATAAAGCACTCCTCATCAACAAGCAATTTGCTTTAGTCTTGTAGTTAAAAATACCTAATTCAGATGAGAATCAGCTTCTTGTTTTCATAATTACAAGAACAAAACATATAGTTGGTTGCTGATAAGTTCAAAGGCACGAAATGGTATCATTCACAGGGTATATTTCCTTATAAATCTGATATATGTGTGTGTGTGTGTGTGTGTGTGTGTGTGTGTGTGTGTGTGTGTGTGTGAGGGTGTGTGCGCACGCTTGAAAAATCACTTATTGAATTCTTTTAATCTAGATTAGCCATTCTGAGAGCAATACATTGATACAATATGAAGAGCTTATCTAAAATAAATATTAGGATACGTTGTTTATATTCTGTTCTTTGATTGGATAAAGAGGTCATAAGCGAATCATTAGTACTGGAATGAATGCTGAGAAGATTGTTCGATGATGTAAATAATGCCTCCTAAACTCTTGCCAGGGCTTTGAATACAAACCTAGATCATCATACTTACCGTTACGGCACCAAATATGCATGTGCACCGTTACCATCTGCATATGTGCAGTCTCAAATGAAAATTCTGTTGAGAACAGAAACAGCAGAAACAAGGACTTACGTATATCCCCAAAATGAATAGAGTTCGGAAAACGAAAGTTCCGAACAAGACAGAATGAGAGAAGAAGGGGGAAAGGACCCAGGGAAGCGGAAAGTGTTCATCATTTTGCTGTTTTTATCCAGCTGCATAATAGTGTTCTGGATAAGCTGTAAGCAGAAGCTTAGGTTTCTTGATCTTTTTCATTCCAAGTATCAGATATCTCTCTGGGGAAAAATCAGTCATCAGCATGGTCAGGTTATACCAGCATACACACACTCTCACACACACACACACACACACACACACACACACACATATATATATATAAGTCCAAACACACATACATGCATGTAAATACTAAACTGTTATGTTGATCAACTTGCTGATCTACCAGGAAACAAGTGACGACCTTTCTTCCTTTCTTTCACTACACTTTCACAGCGAACCTAAGATCCTATCTTTAAGGATGATGGGTTTTTTATTTCGAAGGCTGATAAATGTGGAAAAGCAATTACTCGATAATTGTCATCATTACCAAGTAATCCATAGTTATTTGCTTTTTTTATTTCAGTTTTCATCTACGGTGTAATCAGCAGACTTATTAAAATGCTGCATATTGATCCATGGACTAATTCTCCAGATACAATTCAGTAATCTACAGAACAATGTAGGATGATACACCATCTTCCAAAATACATTGAATATACTGATGTAGATAGCAATTCGTTAAGAATTACTGTCAATCAAATAATGATGATTGTTATCATTATATTATATGGTATTGATATTATGATAATCTTATTAGAAATCACAAACATTTGGAACAATGCCTATAATGTCGACGCCATTTTTTTTGCAGTGAGCCAGTCCACAAATTTCACACGGAACAATAATAGACGAGTCTTCGCCACCGAGAGTCTAAACATTGGATTGTACGTGGTGCCTGTATCAAGTTTAATATAGGGTTCAAAGCAGCACACAATCTGAGCTATTAAAAATCATTGCCCTGTAAGTGCAGGTCATTGAACTACTGTTCGTGTCATATACACGGTTAATTGGTATCATTGCATTACAGGTTGTCGGGAAAGCAACTCTCTCTTTGCATTTCCTCCGACTGAACTGCATTAATCTCGATCGAGATCAGAATTGGTAAGAGAGTAAATATGCCGAAAACGTGCGTCAGAGAATTTCGGTTTTATACCCTCTCCTTTCCGTGTCCGAAATATCTACATGAACATCAATTCTCAGTCGTTCATTGATTTTTTTTTTCAATTTTGATTGATAGATAGATAGATAGATAGATAGATAGATAGATAGATGGATCTGCTCTGTCGAGACTGCCTGAATCAATTTCTGTGCACTGACAATGGCTTCTTTTGAGATTTGCAATCTACAGCGTATGGATTGGGAGCAGAAACTTTATAGAACTAATTTCTAAGCTGGGGAGTGACGAGGCAGCGACAACAGCCAGCAGGCTGCTGTAAGGAAAGGAAAGGCGAAATCTCACTTATATAGCCCGGGTTTGAATGCAATCGGCATCAAAACATCGAAATACTCCGGTGATTGTTGTTTCGTTTACCTTACCGCCAGAGTTTTATCTGTCACTAGATCTGTCATCGTAAGAAGAAACGAAAAATTTTGACGTTTGTTTGAGAAACACCATCGGTTACATAAACAGCTAGTATATATCCAAATGCGTAGAGACAGATAGATATATTACTGTTTGCAAGGACATTGCAGAAAACAGTTGGGAGGAATGGTCGACTTGCATCAGACAGGAGGAATCGAGAAAAAGCGTATTGCAGCAACCTTTGCAACCTAAGCGTCTCCGTACATCTACACAATGAGCAGCAGGGACTGCCTGTCTCAGATTTGACTACATTGACACATCAGATAATGTCTGAACCCAAAGTTCAGATTGCACTCCAGGGATGCGTAAGGCATGGTCTCCTAAGACTAAGCTGTCAATGATGATGATGATTTTTTGCCTCTTTTTTTTGTTGAGCACTTATCATTATATACCTTTCTTATTCGGGCGTTTTAGTTCTAGCTTCTAACATCTCTGTGTATTCTGAATTCTATTCACTCTATCTATTTACTAACTACGTATATATAGAGAGAAAGAAAGAAAAAGAGAGAGACGGCGCGTGATACCTGAAAACTATACCACTGCGATGGTGCCGCGGCCCTGGGGTGCAATTCATCTGAGGAACCCTGATCATCTAACACAATAAACTAGATAAAATCTATAAAAGAAACTATGGACAGTAGTCGGACCTAGCGCTGCCGCTGAGTTTATCACTCCAACACCCAAATAATACTAGATATTTTTGGAATCCCCCCCAAAATACGGCCAAATTCACCATAAATGGAACTAATAAAAAAAAAACAAATCGTGACACCTCCCCGGGAGGTCACTTTTTGATAACTTTGTTTTGATACGTATATTGCAAAGCAACACGTTTATGGCTGTCTGTCAGTGAAGAGATGATATTCAAAAGAAAGATGCAAAATACACACACACATACATACCACAAACATGTACATACACTTGCATATATACACGTATGTAGCATGTGCATGCATATATGCATGTGTGCATAAATGTGTGAATGTGACATATGATCGTAAGTATGTATGTGTGAAAAAAGTGATATGAGTGTGCATGTGAGTAAGTAATATGTGTTGGTTTGTGGCATACGAGCACAAGTGTGTGTATGCACAAAGGTGATGTGTGTGGATGTGGTATGTAGGCAGTATTTTTGTATTTGCGTGATTACGTATGTGTATGTTTGTGACTTTGTATGCAAAAAAAAACCCCTAAAATTGTTGCCAGCCATGACAGTTGAAAAAGCAAAATTTCTAGAATTTAGGTAAGCAAAAAAGTATCTTATTGTTATAATACAAGTCAACATTTATGACATACATTTGTATACGTGCATGTATTGATATAAGACGTAATTTGTATGATAAAAAAGATTGAAAATGTCCGAGTTACGTACTTTTGATTTGAAAAATCTTGCATCAGAAAGCTGAGTTGATTTTTTAAAAAAAAAAAACATTCTAGAAGCTCAAAGAATGTCTCGGGGACTCTCCTGTAAAACTAAAGATATTAAGAGATGGGTTAGTGAGAGATCCTCTCTACCCATACTATTGGGAATACTACTCACTCTTTCCTGGCGTTTTGTCCAGAAACAAAAGGGTCGATCACTAAGGGAGGAATGGGGATAAAAGGGAGAGAAAAATACTGATGGGTTCGGGGGTGGAATTTTGAAGACGTAAATAAAGTAAGTTTTTGTTAAAAGATCCAGAGGGCGGGTTTTCTTTAACTGGGGCTGGGTACTCAGCTTAGAGCACATCCCTTAAGCAGGGGTGGATTTCCAGAAGAGAACCCGAACTGATTATCTTCTAGTTACGCTTCTGTCTTAGCCTTATCAAGGGCGAGTTATTGGCTGTATTTGGCAGTGAACCTTATAATCCCATGTTCCAATTATTGCCCACTGAACTGAACCCTAAAGTTATTCCAAAAAGTAATTCCAGTGATGAGCTATTGAACTTCCAGTAACTAGCCAGATTAGGCCAATTACCTAACTGCTTCCGGGCAATTACCACTCTGAGGTCAGAATGCCCTACCCAGCAGAATAGGTTAAGAAATCTATGCCAAATCCAGGTAACTTTTGTCCTGTATAGAAAGCACGCTATGAGACTACGTTCACATTTCCTGCCCCTGGTGATCTACACGATATCTATCGACCGGGTCATGTTCAGTAACAATCCAAAATTTGCCACTGTTCCCAGTAACATCGACCACTATTAACCTATCTGCAGTGTTGGCATAAACAGTGTCGACTCCTGCGTCTAGGAAACGCTTTACCAGCAAGGGAAACGCCCCTGACATTGGGGTCACTGTATGCTCACAAACTCATCAGCCACGCGAGTATAGTGCGTCTCCTGGATTGTAGCTACGTTCACACTAAGGAGCAAGAAATCTTGGAAGTACTCAGGCTGCCTCGATCCAATTTCTCGTGCCCCTCGCATTCAGACTTGCCAGATTGAGAACTGTTTTCGAGGAGTGCGATATTAACAGTGGCCTGGGTAATGCCCTTCCGGTCTCTTTTCACCACTTTGCCTCATTCTTCCTCTTCTATGACTCCTAAAGACCAGGAGGGGAAGCAGAGGAATTGGGCAATAGTAGCTGCTGCAATTGCAGTGGGGCTTTATAGCCAGATGCCCCCTGTTGACGACAGTTCCAACAATGTGGTCTCGTGCCATCGAACACGACCGTCAACTGACGTTTTCTTCCGATCATCTCATCCAGAACTGCGTTGATTCCTGTTTTGGAGATGGAGAGGTATGTTTTGTAATCTCCAGTACAAACCCCATATCGTTCATATATGGGTGTCACCGACTTGACGCCCCGAACGCCAGGGATTCTTGTTGCAGACATAGTATCTTAGTTTTGAGTTGAGTACCCATTAACTTTTCTGCATATTTTGGGGTAGGGAACAAGATTCCCATGTCGCAAAGAACCTCCAGCATCTATATTGTAGAGGGATGCCGTTTGTTTTTAAGACCTCCTCGAACGCCTCCTTGATGATACTTCTACAAGTCTTCTACTTCCTGGGATATTATTCGACGTTTTAAACATTTCCAAGCGTCTGGCACAGTAATCAGTTCATTTCCTATACTATACTCCTGATACTTTGGTGTCAGAAATATCTTCGGAGACCTTTTGGATGTCTTCCAAGGTTTCTTTGTTGGGGTCAGGGCTGTCTTCTGGGATCAGGATCAAACTAGTTTTAATGGCTCGCTGCAGTTTCTTTATCCCCATTGTGATGCTACAATTAGATGTATGGTGGTGTAACCCTGGGAACGAGATTTAGTTTTGACCACCCCGAGTGCTGATCACTGTAGCACGTAGCTGCGTCAACTGCACCATGACCAGGTGCTGTTGCATCCCTAGGGTTTTGTACGATTCAGCACGCTACAGTAGAATCAGGGTGGAGGTGAGATACCGGCAAATGAGGATTCTACAGGGAATCTCGAGTGGACTCTGTAAAACCCTTCATAGTTCAGATGTTTGGATCATTGTATAGATCAGAGTTCAATAAACGGTACTTTTCAATTGAGTAAAATCATTTAATATTGATTTGGCAGCGCTTCGGTCCTTTGAAATTTCAAAAATGTACTCTTCATCATTTTCCGTTCTCTTCGCGTAGCAAGCAGCTGGCACTCTCATCTTGCGGAATGATTAGCTCGTTGTATTTGCGTTGTTAATAATTAAATGAAGCTGCTGTTTAAAATATATTGGTATTTTTATACCTACTTTGTCAATCAATAAGAACCTTATAGCTAAAATATATCTGCGTGCGTATGTGTGCGTTGCTGAAAGACCGAAAGACGCAGACAAGGATACAAAAGTGCCATCTGTCAACCGATCTCGTTGACAAGATTAAACAATGAGCAGCAACTGTTGAACTGATAAGAGATCGTTTTGAAATGGCCAAATGAACTAACACGCGCATATGCTATTGTTGCTGCTTAACATTGGTGCCTTGCCTCGTAAGGTAAGCTCATTCCTGTTCAACATACATAAAGAAAACAGTGAAATAAAAACATATATATTTTGCCATTGCTGAACGTTGATTATCAATTCATTTAACTGTTTAATATTGACCGATTGGAAACCTTTTTCAAGCTGTTATTGACTTCATGAATGTTTCGTTCGAGTAGGCATCTAGCATTAAGCTATAGTCTATGTCAGGACAGGGTAATTGATTGTTTGTCTTGGGTTCTATTTTCGACTGCAAGCTATGAAGTAGAATTTGTAAATAACATCTACCAAAAAAATATGTGTTTTATGAGCCCCACCTTTCTCTTAAATAACGAACTGGCTTATAATTTGACATTTATTTTCTGATATCTTTGAGAACGGAAGTTCAAGTCTTCGCAGAAGTTGTCTATTTCCTCTTTGGTTGACTGCGAAGTCGGTGAGTAGACTTGGATGATGCTCAGTTTGTATCTCTTTGAAAGTTGTAAGGTAATACTGGCTATGCAGTCGGATACAGCTTTGAAGTCAGCTACGTTGTCTTTGAGTTCCTTAATAATGAGAAAATCTCCTTTTGTTTTGCTTTCTCTTTTCTGTACTAGTAAAGAAGATGGTCTACTGTTTAGTTCGATTATTTCTCCCGGCCTTTTCATTTCGCTAATACCAATTATACACCATTTGATGTTCTCAATTTCATCTTCAAGATCAGTAAGTTGCATATCTGCTGAGAGTGTTCTGACCTTGTAGGTGCCAATGTATCGTGTTGTTTTCTTGGTGATTGTTTTGTGGTTATGTTTGGATTTGGGCAGTCGTTGTTGAGGCACATCACCCCCACCCAAGGCAATGATGTGACTGGGCCTTTGGGAACCGATGACCCTGCAGGAACGGTGTAATTTTGATTTTGCGAAGCATGGTTTCTTGAATTATTGATGAAAGTGTGTCGTTTATTTAATCTTTATATATCCTTTATGATTTATAAATGAATAAAAGTTAAATATTCAACTTTTCAGCTTTTTTCAATTGATTATGCATTCCTCTTAACCAAACATTAATAAACCAATTAATGTTTAATTCACTCCTCCTCACCGATGGAACTTTATGAATGTAAATAAGGTTCTTTTTACTAAATATCCAGAGACGTTTACTTCTTTGCGTACCAGGCATATTTATGAAACTACGTAACTAAGTCTCTTTATCATGTTTCACTTGTTGAAAAAAATTCCCATTCACCAATCATAAGAGCAAAGTTCAAGTTTCAATCTATAAGTGTTTAGGCTTTGTATAAATTAGTTTCTTACTAGTATTTCATTCATACAAATTCAAGTTGCTCGGGAAATAACTAAGACTAACGATTGTAGAATGGGGGTTGGAATGATGGCTTTAAAAAGCAAATTGAACGAAGATGATAGAAGTTCTAATAAGAATCAATATTTATTGGCAATGCAACTGGTATAGTAGAATAGAATTTCGTTCATGTTCTAATGACATGATAAAAATGCTGAATTCAAAGAATCTTTTGAGAATAAAAAAAGGAATAAAATCTAAAGCAAAAAAAATCTAGTGGTAGCCAACAAAATGCTATTTTTCAAGTTGTTATCCACATATATAAGATGAATTGTGTATCCATATATTTCATATGTGCTGTCATTTTTTACGGCACGTGTAAACCAGAGTAGTATAATTTTTTATAACAGCGTATGATCCATAAAATATATCAAAGCATACGCAGACCTTGCAAATTTACGAATGATTAAAAAGGAAGAGTTGACTTCTTGGTAATATGATGTTTGATAACAGCGTGTGATCTTTCTTTGGCCAAAGACTTTCCACTCAAGTGGTTGGATTTAGAAACTACAACCCAATTTGTATAGGTTAAGGTTGAGATATCTCGCTTCATTTGGATCTATAATTAGGAATGAAGAGAAACTGGGGATGAACAAGGGAGGTAATTGCTTCTGTAATCGTCAGAGTCAAACAAGGAAGAAGCTCTCTTCTGCGTCCGTTTTGCATTCTACACTTCAGGCAGCATGGAAAGGCAGAGATGAAGGGCCTGAGGGAGAATGTTTCCTTTGAATGCTCACTGGTCGCTTCCTATATGTGCTTCATAGTCACAGTATCGGATCATGACGTATACCTAAGTATAATTTCATTTGTACTGCCTTCATTCAATTACATATGTCACTGACGTCTCCATAACTTGAATTTTTGTTAGATCACGTTTTAGTCAATATCAGCATCAGTTTTTAAATTAGTTCAGCTGGCTGGCTGGCTGGCTATGTATGTATTACACTCACAGGACACGCTGATGGAGCTTGAAGGCTGAGAATTTGAGCATACACTCCTTATTATGTCTACAAAAAAAAACATTTTTGCTTGTTTTGTTTTTTGAATCCCCCCAAATAGATTTTTCGGGAGAGTTTCAATTTACAATGTAAGTTCATGATAGATTTGCGTTCCGTAGTATTCCCACGTTTTTGTTTTTTTTCTTTCCATAATTAGGGCTCATTCTAGTTATCACTACCTAACAAAATTTGAGAAAAGTGATTCCTTCATTGATCAACATTTTTAATGCTTTAATTGATCACTCCCAACACGGCAATAGGTCACGTCTCTATTGAGTGACTTACTATATCTGTATAACAATTATGTTAAAATGCACCCTTCCTCACAAGTAATTTCAGTCGAATTGAAAGGGGAAAGTCAATAGTGATATCGACAATCTCTGCGCTAGAGTCAAACTCCTTGCTTCATCAAAAATCTAAAAAGTAAACAAAACAGAATTTATTTTTCCATACAATATTATTCCAAAACTGCGTGTCACATTTCAACTGTTTTTTTTTGTATCCCCTGTAAATGAGATTTGCGAACTGGAGCAAAACAAGTCTACCTGAGCAGGGCTGTAGAAGTGGGAAATGAATTCATTATCATTTTTAACGTAAATAAGTGTGTCACTGTTCTTCGTGAATGACGTCAGTAGTTTATGTCATTGTCACCCATTGTTGTTAAATACGAAAATAAAGTCAAAACTCAATAGTGTGAGTATGACACAAAGGAAGAAAAAAAACGTCTAGTCAGCCTAGTGGTTAATACGCCACTAGCCTTAAAAGCTACGGAATGAGAAAGACAGGAAAAGCATACTCAGACTAATGGTTAATCAGTCATTGGCCTTAAAGAGCAAGACAAAAATAACGAAGAGAAAATCTAGCTCAACCTAATGGTTAATCTGCCACTGACTTCGAAAGCGAAAAAGAAAGAAAGAAAAAGTGCTGTTTCTTCATGAAATGGTCTTCGTAGTGTTTTTCGTGAACTAAACTGGAAAATTGCCTATACTATTTTGTTGCAAACTGCACTTATTTATCTGTGAACTAATCTTATTTCAAATAGGGAAGCCCAAATGAAGAGTTAATGAGGTAAAGAACTTTTCAAAAATCTTTTAAAATCAAATGGAAGAAAACAGCAGCCATTTAAATAAGAACAAAACATATCTACTGAATGAGTGACGGTGTCTATTTTTGATCGATGGCAATAGATTCCGATATGACGTCATCCATTTTTTTTCAACTACTCCCTTCAAACTCTTCGCTGAAATCACAATCTTAAATTCTAATATCTGACTAATCGCGATAAAAAAAAGTCCACCCTGTTATAGTCTGACAATATTTGTTCAACTTAGCACAGTACAACACAAGGCCACATTGAACTCAGTACATTAGCTAATGGCGTGTCAGGAATCTCTCTTGTTCGTGAGTAAGGGAGTTACTGCGTAGCTGGTAGTTATGGGTCATTGTTCTCCCTAAGTGGTAAATAACTCTCTTCTTCACTAACTATCGTGTCATGCCAAGCACAAAACACTTTCAAGAGATGAGACGGATTCCATTGATGTATATTCATACCCTCTTAGTGGCATACTGCAACCTCACCCAAATTTAGAACTCGGTCTGTAAACTTCGTTTTCTGTGCCAATAACCGTTTCGCTACCCCGTACATACAATTTACTACTACTACTACTACTACTAATAATAATAATAATAATAATAATAATAATAATAATAATAACAACAATAATAATAATAATTTAGGTCTAGTTAGTCACTGAATCGAAACCTTCACGCGACCAACGTCTTTTGGCAGCATATCGTGTAGGGGATGATCCGAATTGGAAAAGTGGGTGGATCGACTGATGAATCACCTTTCAAAGTCCGCATTTAAAAAAACAAAACAAGCAGGTGGGCTCAAACTAAGAGACTGATTAAGCATAAACTTACATTGTAAATTGGACCCCCCAGTAAAAAAAAAGGGGGGGAGGGGTGAAAAAATGTTTTTCTGGACATAATGAGGGGTAAAGGTTTGGATTTTCAGCTCGATCCATTAGCGCAGCCAGTACATGCACACACATACATACATGGCAAGCCAGCTAGACTCACTTAAAAACTGAAGGAATTTCTATTGACTTCTATTTTGGAGACAAAATTAGTCGATTGTTTCTTATGAGAAAACTCTCATTCCCTATTTGTTTCGTCAGGTCACCACCCAACAGGACATCATTTGGGGTAATGTTAAGTAAATTGATGAGGCCTTGGTCCTCATCTTTAGCCAAAAGACTCCATTGCCTTGAATCTTGTTGACACAGTTCTGACATATACTTTTTCTCCGATCTGCCCTGTCTCGTCACTGCCGTAGACTGATGAAGTTAGCAATTGCGACGTAGAGCAATTAAAATTAGGATGAAAGAAATACTCGTCAAAAATTAATAGAAATTGATGAAGTTTCACCCAAGAGCAAAATTCAAATAAATGTTACTAAAGCATGTGCTTCCGCAAGTATGATTGATTGCAAGTTTTGAAATTCTAGATTCTGTTTTCAATGTTGGGTTGGGTCGAGTTGTTATTGCAAAGAAATTATAAACACTACAGATAAGCACAAAGTTTAAAAGTCTTCAAAATATTTAAGAAATTTTCAAAAAGCGGAAAGCTCTCAAAAAAATCCCATCGAGTCAGATTTCAAGAAAATCTTTCAAAAATTGTATTTAGTTTCTTCAAAACGCACAGAAATACAGATAGAATTTCTTTAGGATATCATCGGGGCGGCCGTTTAGTTTGTCATATCGAGGGAAGAGATTTATAAACGTTACTCTCCAACGAACTCAGACACGCAAGAATTATGAATTCTTCAGAAGCAATGTCCCTCCAAGGACCTAGAATACTGTGAGGCCCTAAGAGAGCCCATTGATCTCCTAAAATTATTGTTTCTTTCCATTAGATACGTGCATTTAATCATGTTGAACTAAAAACATACAACTGTTTTTTCTGTCTCCTTTTTCCTTCTTAATTACTTTGTCTCGCTACTATTCACTTTATTCTTAGAGACCGCCATCAGATGTTCTACTATTCACTCTGTACTGTACTAATGACACTGAACTCTTATCGTAATGCAGATCTCACAGCAGATATAATTGATAGAGCAACGGTGAGAAAAGGCGTCCTGTCAGTCACCAGAATTCGAGCGCCTGTCATTTCAAAGAGCCCACCCATCAAGTTGAGATCTTGTCCACGGGATACTTTTATCATAACAATCAGAAAGACGGAAATTTGCTCGGTAACTGATAACTATTTCACCTTTGCAGGTGTTCTGACACAAAAATTGTGTCAATGATTTATGCAAATCATCTTTATTTTCTTATCTTGACTGCCTCCTTTCTCTCAAGTCTCCACGGTCCATTTTCTTAATGCTTATGTCCCTCTTTGTTTATGAGATCTTCTGAGATAATTGATAGTCACCAATAATGTTCAATTAGTAAGGATACACAAAAATCAATAGGTTTTTGTTTTAAAATGGCCCTTAAAGATGTCGTGAATTTTCATTTGATAACTCGATTTGTTTAATTTATGTGTATTGTAACAGTTAATTTATCATTGAACATAGGAAAGGTAGGAAAATAACAGACACGAACAGAAGAGCTGCTCCTTCGAATAAGTCAAGAGAAATGCAGTTTTATTGTCTCTTATTGAAGAAGTTAAATACCAGTGTATATCAATCCCCTCACTCTTAAATAAAAGCACAAAAAAAAAAAAAATAGAGAGATGAAAGTGTTTGACACCACGAGTTGGGTTCCTAGTTGTTTTAAAAAATGCATTCAGTTTCTTTAAAACACGCATGAAAATAGGAAGGATATCTGAGGAATATTTCAAAGGCAGTCGTTTACTCTGACTTATTGTCAACAAATGCTCACCCTTTTGAATTCTTTGTTGGTCAAAATACTGTCCTTCCAGTGTAAGAACTCACAATACTCATAATGAATTTACTTCAACAACCTTGTAATCTCAATATTGAAATACAAAAGCAAGTAGAGTAGAGACCAAATTGAGGTTTTAGTGAAACTTTTACGTCGAATCTAGTTTGTCAATCAGCCAGTTAGTAAAGATTTATATAATGTATCTAACATGATACAATATTGACATCTATTGGTAAATTTATGAAATTTACTGGGCATGTATCCATTTGTGGCTGTCACTATTGTAAATAAGAAAATCAACATTAATTAAAAAGTGTAATTCTTTTTAATCTTCTAAAATCAAATGAGAGAAAACAGCGGTTATTTAGATAAAAAGAAATTAAAACGTATTTATCGAATTAGCAACGATCCTCACCCTCACGACGTCTGTTTGTCCATAGATTCCAGAATGACAGCATTCCATCTTTCTGTTTTTTATCCATCCGTTGTTTAAATCCAATGCTTGAATTGTCTAATCTTGAATTTTAACATCTGACCAATTGCAATGATAAAGTCAACGCTCAAGGGGTTTGACAAAATTGCTATTTAGATGATTTTTAATGAAATAATATTCTGATGAAGTAAATGTTGACGGTATAAGGAATTGAACAAACAAGACTTTTTGTGTAATTTTTTACTATAATCTGATTGTCAAGGGGAATTTCATCAACTCAAATAATAGTCCGAGTAGCTACTGAGCGTTAGCAAGGCATATTTTGATAATGCAAAAATACTTAAAAACTATCTTTTACCCTAATATTGTAAATTGGGAAAACTATTCATAATAGTTTTGGATTATTTTTTCACAATATAAATGTTAATCCTGAGGTCAGGTAACCCTTATAAACAAATTTGTATTTGTATTCAATACTTAAGGCCAAAGATATTGGCAAGAAATTAACTCTGGTGAACTCAAATGGCTTTTCCTATGTCGATTCTCGGGTCAAGTTACCCTTGTTTGTCGTCACAATAGAAATAGATATAAAGAAGTTGAATTCAACTGATATATCAGTATAGATTGGAAAATCAGAGAGAATTTCAACTTCACAACATGTTTTTAATAGCAAATATTTCACTATTTTTCATCCCTGTTTTCAAACATTTTTTTACAATTGTAAGAGAGCAAATAAAATATCAATTTTTGTTCAATATCAATATTACCAGCCCAAGTAAAAGAAAACTCCAGGTATCTTTTTAAATGCACTTACAGGGTGACCTATTAAAGTTGTTGCCACTCTTGGGAATTAACACGTTCCAATGCATCCTCAAATAAAATGTTTCATTTCGAATGTAAAATTGCCACTTTTTAAAGCAATTTTTGTTTTAATAATTAGTTTAACAGTTTGTGATTACCAATATTTTTACACAGAATCTTAAACATATTCTGACTTAGCCCTCAATATTATAACATGGTTATAACATATCAAAATGTTATAATAGTTTTGAAAAACTTGGTTTTGACGTGAAGGGCACCGTATTCTTGGTTTTGACTATCTGGGTTTCGACTAAGTGAGATTTTATCGCATAATGATTTCCAATAAATGATTACTGGTCAATAAAATTTTCTTAAACACTGATAAAACAGAACTAATATTCTTTAGAAAACTCCCACTGGAATTATTAGTATATATTAAGATCAAATCAGATGGCCAGAGAATCTACCCTACTCCCCACATTAAATATCCCAGTGTGTATATAGATGACTTTCCTGATGTCTCCGCTTGTTGTCTAGAGCTAGAAATAAAAATTAGACGGTTTAATGGAATGTTCTATAAAACTAGACTATATATGAATACCCACAAAGTTTCTATAATGCTACATTCTATCCTCATTTGTTTTATGGACATCAGGTCTGGGGCCTTGTCACTTGTACTATATTAAAAAAAATTGAAATACTGCAAAATAAAGCGATTAAAATTAGAGCCCGTAATGATAATTCCACAAAAACATTGATTGGTTTTATGATACTATTAATGAAAAAGACAATTTATTTACTATAAATCATGTGATACCTTACTACGAGTTCCCAAAAGTTCTCAAAATGAAAGATAACAATAAAAAGATGACAAAAAAATTGACTAACAGTTCATGATTATACCTGTCAAAAACTTCCTGACGGTTTTTTTTTTCACTTTCAAATGAAAGAAAATCCATTAATACTAGAAATTCACCAAAAAGTTCTCTATTTCTGACACATATAAACACAGAGAAATATTGAAGAAATTCTATTAAACGTCTGGTCATACTTGATTTTCAAAAACGGATCTAATGTGTACAAGGAAAGCGTTCTCAAAATAACCATAAAAATATCTCATTGAATCATATTCGTGAATCATTCGATTTCATTGGCTGCTCTGTGAACGTCATCAGTATTTGCTGTCCCAATCTATCGGTATAGAAATGTTGATTTCATCTTTTTGAAAAATATATGCGTATAATACAAGATACTGTTTATGAGAATCTATAAGGGGGATTCTATTTTGGAGACAATTACCCTAATTTGTACCCTCTCCGCCAATGATTTACAAAAAATGATTGTATATTTGATACACATTAGTAAAATGAATTATCATCATCATCATCATCATCATCATCATCATTATTATTATCATTATCATTATCATTATTATCATCATTATTATTTTTATTATCATTATTATTATTATTATTATCGTTGTTGTTTTGACAAACTGAGTTTTGGTATGAAGGATGTGACATTCTTGGTTTCAGCTACCTGGATTTCGACAAAGAGAGCAGTCACTAAAAATCGACAAACTGGGCACGGACATGAACGATGCTACATTCTAGGCGTCAACAATCTGAGTTTTTGGTAAGTGATCTTGATTCCGTACCATTTTGTCGAAAACCCCTATGTCGAATTAGAATTGTTTACAGACTCTGATCTAGTACTAAGCATTATAATGATAATAATTTCGAAAAAATGGGTTTGACACGAAAGACGTGACATTCTGGGTTTCGAAAATCAAGATATCCAAGGAAGAGATCAACCGAGGTGGAAAGAGAATTAGACGTCTGCAAAGCCAATATCCAATAATGAATTTTATCTCGATTGTTTGCTCAGGGATTCAAGGAATTTTTCAATTCAAGATATGTCATTTGATTCAAAACTGAAAAAGATTTGTGAATAATAAGAAATTTTACAAGTTTTTTCTTGGGGATGTGATTTTTTTTGTAACTCACTGCATTCATGAAGTCCGAGGTTTATTCACATCTACGCGAGTAGGTAGTCGCATAAGTAGACTAAAATAATTTGTTTCCTTTTCTTTATTCCGGAGCATAAAAAAGAATTTCCGTTTTTGCACGATTATTCGTACTTCTGGTAAAACCACCGTGAAATCTAGATATATAAGAGCACGTTTCCAGTTATTATCGTTATGTACAATCCAATCGTAACAACTCATGCAGAAAACTCGTAGGACGCTGATTGGGGCGGTGGCTATTATTTGTGGACCAGATCTAGGCTCCGTGCAGTCGCTGTTAATCAAAAGAGGTGTTCCTGGAGTTATGAAAGCCTTACCAAGTCAGAGAAAAAAAGGGGCTAAAAATAGCGTACGCCAGTGCAACAAATCTCTGCTCGAAATTAACATGTATATTGCGGACTTTAGATTTCACTACATGCTTTGGGATAAGTTATTTTTTTATTATATTTAAAATAAATAACTATGAAAAATCGAAAGTTTAAGGTGTTGATATGTGCTGAGAAGGATGATGGAACGCAAATCTACTTGAACACGAGTGTTATTCTCGACCAGTACATGAATTGTGTAGGATGTTTTTAAACAGCTGAAAAGGGGGTTAGAGGTACTTTTAGGATTGAATCAAAAGCTTACTGCAATGGTTACTAAGCTTGCCTGTAGACCAATTTAATGTAACAATGGTTTACAAGCTACCCTTTTAGACCATTATTACTGCAGTTAGACTGATATTCACTGAATGTATCACTGGCGTACGCGGTAGAGGGGCACATCGGATCAGAAGAAAATAATTGTTGGTAAAAGTTTATTTTATGAATATGAAAGATCAACTCAGTTGAGTGTGAAAAAGTTATATGAATATAAAAAAAATGTGTTTCTAAGTTTACAACTAGAAGGCACTTTTTTTTCATTATTTCTGATTCATTGTGCCCCAGTCCCAGTAAACAGTGGATCATATCCCAGGGTAAAAAGAATCAGAATATGATTGAATGATTCAAAGAAATCCCCAGAATGAAACCAGTTACGCATTTTATTAAAGTGGTGTTGAATTTTAGACCACGCAGCAAAAAGACACATAAAAGGGAATATCTACCACAAAATCACATTTACACAGTCTCAATAGCAATTTAGGAAAAGAAAAAAATACATGCAGAAGTTAAATCAAAATGCTCTTCCAGTTTCTAACTCAACTTCATTTTTTTCTTTCAAATATAACTCTAGCAAATTAACAGTTTGTTCTTGTTAAATATTCTGCTACAAAGTAGAGGTAGGAAAATCATCTGGTACACACTGCAATTCAACCTATAAGTAAAAAGCAACTCAGGAAAAATATTCCTCCAATAAATAGAAAAAAATCTCCCCCGAGTAACCCACTACGTAAAATATTTAATGAGAACAAACTGAAAATTAGCTAGAGTTGTACGGATAATTTTAATAAGTACATAGCAAAATATAACAATGAAGTCATAAGAAATAACACTAATGGAGAAAGCATGAAAAACAGAATGCAATTGTACAAATAAAAACGAATGCTTTCGCAAAACAAATTTCTCAAATCGAATACTGTATACCAAGTTGTAATAAACCCAATAGAAATCCTTTGAAGGGAATTATTACACAAGAATATCAAAAACACTTTTTAAACTAAGATTAATCAACCATATGTCATGATTTACAAACGAAAAATACAAAAACAATACATCACTGTCGGCATTTTATTGGAGACTAACCGATAGCAATCTCAAACTAACAGTAAAATGAAAAAAATAGAACAAACACACATATACCGGAATGTGGTAACCCATTGTTACCTATACCTATATGAGAATTTTGATATCCTCACTTAAGAAGATAGAAAACAAAACAGAATTATCAAACAGAAAAAATTGAGTAGCGGTAAAGTACCGACAGTGTTCAAAATTTCTATTGAAAAATATAATCTAACACCTAACAAATAGTTCTACTGAAAACGAACCATCATTGCTATTTTATTCCCCTCGTTATCATTAACAATAGCAGTAGCAGCATTACCATTAACATTATTATTATTCTATACCCCAAACCCCTTAAGGAACGGCCCAATCACCACAATTATCTTAGATATGTAAATACAGACCAAACCTAGAATAATTAAACAAGGTCTTGTGAAAGTGAACCCTAGCACTTGCAAATATATTTAAGTAAGAATAAATTACTCTCAGGGGGAAAACATATCACAAAAAGCAGATGTTTCTATAATATACTGATAAAGACAATTCCTACATTATCTCCTGCTAATTTATAATTTATAACTACCAACAAGCAAGTATTTCCACCATATAAAGCAGAAAAACATGACAAGCAATGACCAACCGCTATATAAATAAAAGAAAAAAAGAAAAGATATATAAATAGAATAAGAGGAAGATCCTATACCCTAAAAAAAAATAGACATCACCCCTCGAAAAACGCCCTAGAGATCTAAAATAAACCGAATCATTCACCTGAAGAAGCCCTAACATGGCAAAAACATAAACCTGTTTGTGTAGCGAATTGTTTTCTTCATGTTTATTTATATATATATATATATATATATATATATATATATATATATATATATAGAGAGAGAGAGAGAGAGAGAGAGAGAGAGAGAGACAGACAGACAGACAGACAGACAGACAGACAGACAGACAGAGACAGAGAGACAGACAGAGAGAGGGGGGGAATAAATCAAATCGTCATCATTACTATTTTAATTTTTTATCTTATATGTACTTAACCAATAGATTGGATGGAAGATATCTAAGTATGTAAGAATACAAAATCTTGCCAACGCCTTGATCAGAGCTTTCAAGCAGAGCAGTGGAATCTAATGGAACTAAATAAAAATGTTAAGCAAGAAGTATTTGTATCTTGTGACAGCATTAACGGTGACAATACTTCATTAATAGGAGGTTATTTTGTATTTTTACCTTTCGAATTTTTCATTAGATTCTGCAATATTGTTTCTTGAGTATGCTTTATTCCGTACCAACTTAATTTGCTTCCGATCACGTCTGCCTATATTTGGTATTTTTTGTCTTTGCTTTTTTGGTCATCTAATTGAAAATATGTAAATGCAGAAAAATAGCCAACAGTACAATTACAATAAGATTAGACAGATAGATAGATGGAGAGAGATTTATAATTTGGTATATATTCATATTTGTGCGTACGTATACAATTTGGGGATTACAGGAACTTGTGAATGACTTTGTATTTATCAGAATAATACAGGTTTTGATGCAAAGGAACTAATGTGATCAACGAGAGTTTTTTTTTATCAGTTAGTTTCTAGATTTTCTGCTTGATATCGTTTTTGTTTTTTGTTTGGTTATTTGTTTTTTTCTCTGCAATATCAGAGAGAGAGAGACCGACAGAAGTCTCTCATTCATTACGTATATTACATTTTGCTTCTGAAGAAGGCAGTAGAAAAATCGACCAAAACATAGTGTCAGCAACGAAGATGGAAAGAAGAGATCAGATCGTCAGAGCAAAAGTTTCTGAGAGATGAGATTCTCTTACTTTAAATCGCCTGGGTCGAACAAAAGACAAACACTTGCCGCTGCCCTTTCTGAGCAGTACTCTCTGGAGTGTGATGAATGTGATAAATAAATCTCAAAATATTCTATTGAAAGTTCCGATGCATTTCGCCTGTTTCAACAAGCATCTTCAAGGAGAAATGGAAGTACATATCAGCTTGTGTTTACCCCAGCGGTATTTCTATTTCTCTTTTTAAGACACTAGTTACAATAGATGAAATGCGTTTAGAATAATAATGTTTATAATAATGCTGATACTACTGTTAGAAATAATAACAAGCGGGGATACGATAGTTATGATAATTAATTTTTAGTTTACCTATACGCAGGGTGGGGAATTATGTTTTTAATAGGAATTTCGAGTAGTGCCGGCACTTTAACGCTACTTCATTTTTTCTCTTTGATACATAACTTTGGAGGAGCGAAATTGATAATTCTTATTAGTGTTTCTTTCATCTTAACTTTAGCTGCTTTTCACCGTGACTATTCGTACTATAATTCTACTGCCGTTGGCGGACAAAGCAAATTGGGGAAAAAAAGAATAAACCCTGGGCGTGACTCGAAATCACTTTCTTTTTTTATCTTTGGAAAGCCACTCTACCATATGAGTCACAGGAGCGTACAGTGTAGAAGATCAAACACTCATATAGACCTATTCCTTATTTTCCTCGAACGCCTGGTGCTGTTATACTTGAGGCTTTGTTCACTTACACTAGTAGGATTGGTAGTAATAGTAATTTTAATATTAGCACCGATATATATGTGTGTTATTAAGCTTAGCACAATGACCATCACACTACAGTGGGTATCCGAGAATATATATATATATATATATATATATATATATATATATATATTATTATTATTATTAGGAATCTCACACCAGTTGCCTGGTGGTAACCGCTGGAGTTTGAGTGACAGCAAGTCTCCTCAAGTCTCCAGCCCTCCTCTCCTAGTACTAGCAGGTCGCAGTAATTCTGCGATTTACAGTTTCACACCGGTTGCCCAGTGGTTATCGCTGAGGGCTGAGTGACAATAAGTCTCCTCAGGTCTTCAGCTACCGTCTCCTCCCTCTTTCGCATATCATGACAGAGTTACAATTCGTTGCAGTACTTATATCTCTAGCACCTTCCTCAGTACCCGTGCAGTTCCCAGTAGTGCTGTGGTCTGTACGGTCTCTATCCTCCCCCTAATCCCGATCTCCTCCAGTCTCTCCCTCAGCGTTCTGGGGACAGTTCCTAGTGCTCCCACTATGACTGGTACTACCCTAGTTTTCATGTTCCACATTTTCTTTAACTCCCTTGCTAGGTCCTGGTATTTTTCCCTTTTTTCACCCTCCTTCTTTTTTACTCTATGGTCTGCTGGCACAGCCACGTCTACTATTTGGCAGGCCTTCTTTTTTTTGTCTACTATTACTAAGTCCGGCCTTCTTGCCTGGATGAGGTGGTCAGTTTGGATGTCAAAATCCCACAGTAGTTTGTGGTTGTCATTCTCCAAAACTGCCTCTGGCTTGTGCTGATACCACTTTTCCCCATGGTTGAATCCCATTTGTTTACTTAGTTCCCAGTGTATCATCGTTGCTACTCTATCGTGTCTATGCTTATACTCCTTCTGGGCGAGTTGACTACATTCACTAGTTATGTGGTTTACTGTCTCATCTCTTTCACCGCACATGCGGCATTTGCTGTTTGCCTGTGTTCTGTCGATTTTAGCTTTTATGTAGTTTGTCCTTATGCTTTTGTTTTGGGCTGCCATGATGAGCGATTCTGTTTCTCTCTTAAGGTTTCCCTTTCGTAACCACGTCCATGATTTCTCGTCTGCTATATCTTTTATCTGTCTTTTAAACTCGCCGTACAATTTTTTCCCTTCCCACTTTTCTTTTCTAGTTTGCTGTACCGTTCCATTGCTTTCTACTTTGTTTGTTGCACTATCCCTCGCGCTCTTTATGATTTCTTCACTATTTGTTTGCACATATTTATCTAGGACTACTCTAGCTCTCTGGACACAATCTTCTATGCTGATGAGCCCCCTACCACCTTCTTTTCTCTTAACGTATAGTCTATCTGTATCATCCCTAGGGTGTAATGCTTTATGCATCGTCATAAGTTTCCTTGTTCGCCTATCCATTGATTGGAGCTCTTCCTTTGTCCATCCTAAGAATGGTCCTGTATACCTAACTACTGACACAGCCCAGGTGTTCATTCCTTTTATTAGATTTCTGCTATTTAATTTGGTTTCTAATATTTTCCTTATCCTTCTAAGGTATTCCCTCTTAATTTTCTCCTTCATCTCTTCCCGTTTTATCGTGTCACATTCAAGGACACCTAGGTACTTGTATCGGTCTTGTGCAGTCAATGCCCTAATCTTGTTGTTGTCCGGAAGTTCAATTCCCTCAGTCATTGAAAGCCTTCCTTTATGCATCACCATTATTGCGCATTTTTCTATCCCAAACTCCATTCCTATGTCCTCACTATATTCCCTTACTTCGTTGAACAGAGTCTCAAGCTCTCCCCTGTTTTTCGCGAACAATTTAATATCGTCCATGTACATTAAGTGGTTGACCTTTCCTTTTGTTTTAGAGAAGTGGTATCCTTTGCTGTTTTTCAGGATTCTGTTAAGCGGTATCATTGTTAGAACAAATAACAGTGGGGACAACGAGTCCCCTTGGAAGATCCCCCTTTTTATCCCTACCTCGGCTAGTTTGTCCCCTGCAGCTGTCAAATCTACTTTCCAGTCTTCCATTGAATTACCAATGAATTTAACCACCGGTTCGCTAATTTTGAACATTCTAAGGCATTCGAGTATCCAGCTATGTGGGATCATATCGTATGCCTTTCTGTAATCTATCCATCCCATTGCGATATTCTTTCTCCTTTTCCTTACTTCTTTTAAGATCATCTGGTCTATGTAGAGTAAATCGTTTGCCCCTTTGGTTCCTATCCTACATCCTTTCTGTTCTTCTGGTAGTAGCCCCCTTCTATCCATTGACATGTATATTCTCTCTGCTATTTGCCCGGTCAGGATTTTCCACATAAGTGGTAGGCAAGTGATTGGTCTATAGTTGCTTGCTATGTTCCCCTTTCCCGGGTCTTTTTGGATGAGGGTGGTTCTGCCTTTAGTCATCCATTCTGGTGCTTTGCCTTCATTCAGACAATTTTGGAGTAGGTGAGTGAGTCTGCCGTGTAACGTGGTAAATTTTTTGAACCAATACCCATGGATCCCGTCGGGACCCGGTGCTTTCCAGTTGGCTACTTTCCTAAGAGTATGTTTCAATGTGGTTTCATTCAGTACTATTGGTTCTCCCTTGTCTATATCTCCTAGTTCTTTTCTCATGTTTCCTAACCATTGCGGTGTTACGTTATGTCTTTTTGGGTGCCCCCATATGCTTTCCCAATAGTTCTTGGCCTCTGTGGCATCTGGTTTCATGTCCTGCCTTCTTTCCCCATTTAAATCTCGATAAAACTTTTTCTCATTGTTTTGGAATGTGCGGTTTTGTGTGTATTGGGCCGTTCTTAGTCTGTATCTTTTTAGTCTTGCCTCTTTGGCTAGTCTTTTCTGGTGTAACTCTTCGACTACAGTGGCGATGCCTTTTTGCGTTACCTTGTATTTGTTATAAAGTCTTACTCGTGGTCTGTCTGTGTGTGGTGTATTTCTAAGCAGTACTTCATCTCTCTGTAGTTGGGAGATCTGCCTTTGTAACCTTCTCTCCCAGTTGGGTTTCCCTTCCCTATTATTGCTCGGGCTCCTATCTTGTGTTGTAAAGCTTTGTGCTACCATTTTCGCCCCTGCGTAAATTAGGTTGTTAAGTTCTAGGAGGGTGTTTGTTTCTATGTGCTGTAAGAGGCAGTTGACCTGCTCGGTCACTTCTCCGACTTTCTTTCTGTCTTTGTCTCTTAGGGAGGGGAGTGTTGTTTTCTCTCCTCGCATGATCTCTTTCAAAGCTTGTATTTTGGTGTTCTCTTCTTCCGTTGGTGCCTCGTCGTCACCCTCTGATACATAGCTTACTGTGGGGGTCTCATGGGGAGTTATTCTAGTTTTGTTATTGGTACTAATTGTGCTGGGGGGGCATTCTTCAGATGTGTCACCTGAACCTCTCTCTACATTAATGCGAATCTCTAGTAGTTCAGTCTCAGACAGCCATTTCTTCTTTTGAATTTGCTTTACTTGGTCAGCAAGGCGTTGGTTCGATACTTCCACATCAGATTTTTCCCTCCATATTTGGAGCATAGGCTCCCTATAAGATCGCACTGAAGGCTTGCTTTTAAAGTAACAATACATAACTAGCCTATTTTCCTCCCTTGTCCATCTCTTTCTCTTGTTTTTTATAGCAGTCACTCCGAGAGGACCGCGCCTTCCCTGGGTGTCGTTAGAGGTATATGAGTCTTGGCCAACAGTAGCTATGTGACGACTGTGTCCCTCCTGAAGGCCATTAAGGGTACACGAGCCGGAGTTTTGGCCAGCAGTCACAGGATGACGACCGGGTCCCTCCTGGTGGCTAACAAGGGAACACCTGCCGGTTACGACACACAAATCTTGAATTTGTGCCCCGTTTTTTGCGGTAAAATGGTTTGGTTGTACTGTCATGATAGGGGTTTTTTGGTTCTTTGAGGTAGCGCCAGACCTTGGTGGGTTGGTTAAGACCGATGTGGTTCAGAAATAACCGAAGAGCCCCACCAGCTCTTTTTGGTTCTTTTAAGGTAGCACCAGACCTTGGTGGGTTCGTTGAGGGCAATGAGTTCAGTGGCATTCTCAGGGTTCCACCAGTTCTTACAACCCATGGTACGACCTTACGTGGATAGGCCATTCTGCTGCACAGATATATCTATTTGGTGGTATGACCATCCCCTCCTAAATTCAGGCCTAAAAATTAGCACTAAGCTTCGTCTGCGTGAAATTAACAACCTTGGGGATCATACGTCTCCCTTAAATCTTCTAAGTCTTGACTTAGTATAAGTCTCGCAATCTGTGTTCTTCCCCCACGGTGGATTTCCCCCTGCTAGCTTATATCTACTGAGGGGTCCTAACGGTCAGTGGTGGACAGACTCCATTCATTCATACTCGGGGGAGGGGTAGCTAGGCATTACTTTCCCATAAGACACCTCTTATCTCGGTGGGGGGGGTGGAGAGTTATTAATTTTAAATTATAAATTATAAATTTAATTCCACTTACCCACGTGCAGCTCCAAGAAACAACAGACCACTCTCTCAACTTTTTTTTTTTTTGTCTTTTTCATTAGGCAGAATCTGGCAGTGGGCAATTCATCCAGGTGAAAACTTATCGGAATCGCAAGGAAAACCATCTCAGAAGTAGAAATATCAATATGTCAAGAATAATCATTCTTAAAGCCTAAAGTAACATATCTTTTGAACCTTCAAAAATCATCAAAATATCAAGAATAGTCACTTAAAGCCTAAAGTAAAATATCTTTTGAACCTTCGAAAATCATCACAATATCAAGAATAGTCACTTAAAGCCTAAAGTAAAATATCTTTTGAACCTTCGAAAATCATCAAAATATCAAGAATAGTCACTTAAAGCCTAAAGTAAAATATCTTTTGAACCTTCGAAAATCATCAAAATATCAAGAATAGTCACTTAAAGCCTAAAGTAAAATATCTTTTGAACCTTCGAAAATCATCACAATATCAAGAATAG